>JAWNLJ010000443.1:2357500-2360000 GCA_035042365.1 Drosophila dives | reverse complement strand
TTTCAGCTACTTTTTTTAATTGAAATTAAAATTAATGTATTTTAAAAGATATTCTGATCATTTTGTAGTTCTTATCGCAATATGTATGCCAATAAAAAGTGATAAAAACTCAATTTATAAAATTAGCAATATAAAATTAGCAACAACAATTGGTATTTCCGTCGTCAAGTCAATGTAACCGCTAAACCGGACATTCCATAATATTTTTAGCATAACTCATAATTTCCTTATATAATATAATTAAAACAGAAATTTTTATATGCTAAAGATGCCGGTTTTGTTACCGCCCAACTTGGCGAAAAGGTCTGTTACATTTGAGGCCTTAAGCTGTTTACCAACATTTCTTTTTATTTATACCGATTTACAAATACCCTTACGAGTATCGAAAGAATTATTCTTCTTTCAATTTGTGTATACTTAAAATATGACGAATAATAGAGTATAAATTATTCATCTAGTTTCTTATTGTGGTTTTTCTGGTGCCTAAAAATATTTTCTATATATGGAATAAAAATTTTGTTCGTTAGAATTGTGAATCTATACGGTATCTTTTTCTAATATTTTTGAATACAAAGTGTACAAAAAATGGCAAAATTCTTCTTGTGTAAACTTAAAAACCAAGCAACATTTTGATAATTATTAAAATAAAATCGACAAACAATCTATAAAATGTTCTCAAAAAAGACAAAAAATTCGTTTTCCAGATAAAATTTCTAAAAAAAAAAAAAGAAAAGACAACTGTTTTTTACTCCTAATCGATTTTGACACAAATCATTTGCTTTGAGTTTACATAAAGTTAACAAAAAGAAACATTTAGGTGAATCCCCCAAGGGATATCAATTTGTAAGTGAATAAATGAACAATTGATGTGATGCGATATCTCGATTTCATCAGCACTTATCAAACCGTGTGCAGTGTGGCGATGATGGCGTGATTCTATCGCTGCCACGCCTGTTCGTTGCAAATGCCACTTAGTAATAAATCTATTAATATGCAACGAGCAATTCTCATAAGACTGCTCTGGGTTTTTCCACAGAACGCAAAAAATCGGATTTTAAATGCATCCAAACCAACACACCCCGCACCCCACACCCCACAACCAAGCGCAATTGGTGTCTTTCCCCTTCCACAGCCCAAAACACAAAAACACAAAAAGAAAAATCACAATATTTTCCCAATCACTGTGGGATGAGCAGAAATGAGTACTCCAACTAAGTACGTACAAAAAATCTGATCTCTCCTCTCTCTCTCACTCTCTCTCGCTATGCATGGTCTTTGGCATTTCCGCAGCGCTGACAAAGGGAGAGGGAGAGATCACATGTGAGAGAGGTTGTGGGTTGGGTAGGGGATGGAGAGATGGAGAGAAGGGGACAAGCCAATTGCTTACACAAGCAAAGCATTTGAACCGTTTTTAATTTCGTTTGCTTTGTCTAAAGTCGGTTTATTTTTTCGTTGTTGTTGTTGCTTTTTTTTTATTTTTTTTTCTTCTTCGTTTTCGGACTTTTGGACTGTTTATGAAGATGAAGACGAAGAAGTTTTTATGATGGGAAACATTTTGTCTTGCGTTGTTGTTGTTGTTGTTGTTGTTGTTGTTGTTGCTGTTGTTGTTGCTGCTTAAATCATGTGAATGTGGCAACAACCGCTCTTGGACATTTCCAGTGTTAACTTTGTTGGTGGGCAAACATCAGACCGAAACTCAGGCTCTAGCTACAGCTATGGCTATACCTATACCAATACATATAGCTTTACCAATAGCAATACCCATACCCCCACCCCGAACGCTGTCGCAGACTGTGACTGTGACTCTGGGCCACGGAGGCCGCCCCGAAGTGCGGCGTCCAAAGCTGTAACCCATCCATGGATGTGTTTTAGAGGCTTGTTGGTGTTAGAGTTGTTGTTGCTGTTGTTGTTGTTGTTGTTTTTGCTGTTGTATTTTGTTTTGTTTTGCTTTGTTTTGCCTAATGACAAAGACTAATATTTTCTTCCTGTGACATATCTCTTTCATGCATTGAAATTGACTTCAACTCTATTTGGCAGCGCTGTTGGCGTCGCTGTCGACGTTTGCCGCTCCATTTACAGAGACGGTTGTCGTCATTGTCGTGGCAGCGTTTTATGGAAATTATTTGTTGCATTGCGCTGCTAATGTGTTAAAACAATATGAACAGGCACAGGCCGGCCGCCTGCACATTTGCTTTGCTTCTTTTGTGTGTGCCACAAATAAAATGAGGAAATATTTACACAAGCGGCGGCGGCTGCGTCGGCGTCGTCGTTGGCAACAACAACAACAACAAGGCAACCAGCTGTGCAGGGCACGCCCCTCTGCCGCCCCTGGCTCTGGCTCTTGCTGTGGCTGTTGCTGTTGCTGTGGCTCTTTGGCTCAATTTGCAAGGCAACGACAAAATGTCTAAAGTGTCTTGGCTAGGACCACCCAGCCAACTGCAGCAGCTGAGCGGAGCTGCAGCAGCAGGGCATGGCTCAGCCAACTAGGCAGCATACCAGG